>VMDO01002184.1:129106-176615 GCA_007922755.1 Pedetes capensis
GCTAAGCAGGGTCAGGCCTGGTTAGTACCTGGATGGGAGACTGCCTGGGAACACCAGAAGCTGTAGGCTTGGGAGAAGGACCTGGCAACCCCCTCCCAAAAATCAATCTGCCATTGAAAACCCTATGAACAGCAGAGAAGCACTGACAATAGTGTTTCCCCTGTTGTACAGAGGGTCGCTATGAGTCAGATACTGACTCAAAGGCACCTAACAACAACAATTGTACTCAGAGATTATGATCACATACAGATGATGACGAAAGCAGTAAAATAAATCACAAACAGATTTAACAAGCAAAACCTCACAGGCAACCATCTGTTTTCTGTCCTAGTCAAAGTAGCAAAATCACCACAGCACACCTGTGATGTTTACCTGACAGAGTGAATATCACGGAATCTTCAGATGGAGGCAATGATGATGTTTAACTCGTGTTTCTCCATTCCAGAAATAATTATTTCCTGCCCACCAAGGGCTGAGTTGTCTTTGCCCACTGCTAGGGCTTGGATGTTGAATGACCCCAATGGCCCATGTGTTACAGGCTTGATCCCTAGGGTAGCATCACTGGGAGGTGGTAGAACCTTCAGGAGATGGGGCCTAGTGAGAGGTTCTCACATCATTGATGGTGAGCTCTTGTAGGGGATTTGCTTCCCAGCCATAAGGCGAGTGGTTTGGTTCCACCACAAGCTGTTGCCATGATGTACTGCCTCATCACAGAGCAAAGCCATGGAGCCAACCGATCAAAGACTGGAACCTCCCAAACTGTGAGCCAACATAAATCTTTTCTCATTTTAAGTTGACTGCCTCAGGTATTTTGTTATAGTAACAGAAAACTAACTCACCCACCCCTGTATTATGGGCATTTTCCATTCACTGTCAGAACTTCAGAAAGCTAGAAAACTGAATGTTTGGAGTTTCCTTTTTCAAAATCCTTTACATGGTTTTGATATTTGACAAAATGTAATTCACAGCAGTGACTAAAGCACTTTCCTAGACCACCTATCCAATCTGGGAAACAGTGGCTTATCCAATGAATGTGCTATTTTGTGTTAACGTGACCTGAGCTAAATACAACTAAGTTTTAAATGAATGCATCCTTATGAAAATCATTTAGTGCTTCCCCTCTTCTAATGCTTCCTCTGAAGAAAAAATTATCATTCTACCAAGGAGTAGTGAGTAAGGTATATGCTGGTCTTTAGATGTGGCAGGGTAACACCATCAGCATACCTGGAACCTTTGGCTATAAGGACATGTTGGCCACCTCCCACCCCCTCACCGCTCTCCATCAAAATATAAAAATAAAAACCTTACTTTTTTAAATAACCAAGTATGTGATAATTGAATAGCCTCCTTCTATGCCTGAACGGCATCCTAACCTCAATTTCCGTCCTCAATACCATACCCACCCCACCTCATGTCCAAAGAACCTCATTCAAAACTTCAAAAAGTAGACAAGACTGAGTGTTCTTATGGGTTGAATTGTGTCCCTCCCAAAATTCATGTATTGAAGTCTTAACCCCAGGATTTCAGAATGTGACCTTACTTAAAAATACGGTCATTATGGAAGCAATTAATTATGTTAAGATGAGGTCAACAGGATGGGAAATTTGGACACAGAGTTACACACACTGAGAGAATGCCAAATGAACATCTAAGAGAGATCAGGGTGACATACGTACAAGCCAAGGAACACCTGTCATAATCGGGATATGAAGTGGTGCCCCCCAAAAGGTTCATGTGCTGGGGGCTTGGTCCCCAGCTGGCAGCACCACATGGGAAGGTTCTGAAAACATTAGGAGGTGGAGTCTAGTTGGTGGAAGTAGGTCACTGGGGGCAGGGCCTTGGGGTATCTTGTCCCTGGTCCCTTCCTGTCTCTCTCTCTCTCTACTTCCTGTCCACCATGAGATGAACAGCCTCTTCTTCCACACGCTCCTGCCACCATGACATTCTGCCTCACCAGGGGCCCAGAATCAGCTGAGGCATGGACTAGGGAGGGAAATCTCTGCAACTGGGAGCCAAAATAAATCTTTCTGCCCTTGAGGTTTTCCTTTCAAGTATTTTGGTCAGAACGGAGAAAAAGTAACTAATGCCACACCAAAGGTGGCCAGCAAACCAGGAAAAGCTAGTGGAAAGATCTGGGGTACATCCTTCATGGCATTTGGACTCAGTTATCTTTTGCTTTGAGCACAGATGAGACATAGAGAAGGGACCCCCTGAATGCTATCAGTCATGGGAGTGGATGTGTTAACATCACCAGGCACCTGTGCCAAATGCTGGAGCACTAAAGACAAAGGTGCCATCTGCTTTTTAAGTCAGGCGCTCTTTCTGGCCACCACAGGAAACAGTCATCATGCATACCTATCTTGTTAACCCTCGGTAAGCCAACTCCATTCTCTCTTCATTTTTTTATTACATTCATAAGGCCCCACTCCCTCTTTCTTTGCAGTACTGCAGATTGAACCCAGAGGCCTCACACTTGCATGCTTTGCAAGTACTGTACCACTGGACTGCACCCTCAGCCCATTTTTTAAATTTTTGAGACAGGGTCTCACTAAATTATGCAGACTGCCTCTGGTCTCGAACTTGCGATCCTTCTGCCTCCGCCTCCCGAGCCGCTGGGATTACAGGTGTGCACCACTGCACCCGGCTAAGCCAACTCCATTATCTCTTCAATTTTTATTGCATTCATGAATCTCTCTCGTGGACATAGCATATTCCCAGTGCTCCATTAAGCACAAGAGAGGTGGGAAGGAAGAAAATGAGGCTGCAGAGATGAGAGAGAAAGGACCCGACTGCGTGGTTGCCTATAGTCCATCAGGTCAGACAAGGAACACGGCAGATAGCAAGAGCCTGAGCCAGAAGTGGTGTCTGTGGAGGTCAGGGGTCCCTTCAGAGGTAAGCAGCCTTTCAATTCACCATCCTGAGACAATGAGCCACTGAAAACCCTATGAGGGTTGCTATGAGTCGGATACAACTTGATGACACCTAACAACAAACAGCAAGATATGTACAAGATGAAGAGACAGAGATAAAAGACAATAAAGGAGAGTGAATGTCACCTATGACAACAAAGTGGGAAAGTGTCATGAGGCAAAACTGTCTTAGAGACTAAGTCTGACAGATTCACATGGAAATTTCTCGTCTTTTTCTTCAGTAATAGCAAAGTCGGTCATTTTTCCTTTGGATCAACAGGCCACCATTATCCTGTCGAGAAACTCATTCATACAGGCAGAGCAAATGAGTCCCTTGCACAGAGCAGGAGTTCAGGCACCTTTATTTTTCTAGCATCAGACAATGCAGCACACACATCCCCGAGCCCTTCCAGCTAGGAGAGCTCTGCTGAAGTCTGTCCCGCATGGGCCGCAGATGGCATTATGCCTTGGGCTATTAAGCTGGAAATGCAAACCACTTTCTGTGGTTCGAATAATCTCCAGGAGAGAGTTTCCTGGAAGTTTTAAGTCCTGCTTCTCACATCACCTCCATCTAAATTGATGATTTCTCTGACCTTTTCGTCTAATTACCCTCGTATTTTGTACCTATTTTTATTAAATGGTTCCATTACATAACCCATTATGAGACAGTTCCTTCTTGCTGCTCACCTAATGAGCCCACTCTGCTGTTCTTTTTCACTTTCGCCTCTGGGAAGACATTCTTAATTTCTCATGCGAAGATTTATCTGAGATTTCACAAACACTTAGATACAGCGATCAGACACCCGGAATTCTACCAAGATGGCGTCTACTCCACATAGCGTGGTGCCTAGATTGTTCACAAGGGAAGGAAGGACTAGACAGCATCAAGACACAGGAAGAAGAGAGAATTGCACAGGAGGAAATTTAAAAGTGAAGGAAGTGAGTGAAAACTAGAAAAGGGTGGGAAAAAGCTGGAAAATGCTCCCTCCTGTCACTCGTCGTTAAAAAGACACCAGATGTTAGCCACCACGGGCAGCACACCTCTGCTCTCACATCACTTTAAGTCATAGAAAAACTCACAATATAAAACAATGTTTGCGGGATGTATTATGAAAATCCTATTGGACTCTAGTGAAAAGGAGACTCTAGTGAAATCAACAGATAACGTGAGCCTGGCATTAGGGGGAACTAGACTTGCTTGCAATGTAGCTGTAGAAGTGAATTCTAACAGTCAGCATTGAATGTTCCATGGATTCTCCACTTTCTCCTTCTTCACTCGATCTGCTATATTTCCATTCCAAAACACTATTTTGATGTTGTTCCCTCCTGCCCAATACTTGGAATGTACCTGGTTGTTTGGGAACATTGGTTGTTTTTGTGACAATCATTTAGAAATTATAAAATAAAATTACATAGCAGCACATCGCAATTACATGTGATTAGAGATGATCAAATTCAAGGCAGGGAGAC
Source organism: Pedetes capensis (assembly GCA_007922755.1). Classification (NCBI taxonomy): domain Eukaryota; kingdom Metazoa; phylum Chordata; class Mammalia; order Rodentia; family Pedetidae; genus Pedetes; species Pedetes capensis. Next base: position 133,486 of record VMDO01002184.1, read on the forward strand.
CAACTAGAAACGTTAGCACACCTTGTACCCAGTCTGATGATGAAAGGCTGACTTTAATGAAGATTTTCCACTGAGGGCAACGGGCCAGTAATGATATGCCTAAGCCATATTAATAGCCATTGTTTTGCTAATTTCATTAGCATTTGTATTATCATTATGTATTAATCACTACAGACAGGCCACCAAAGACTAATATCCAAATCTGACAGCACCAATTCCCTGGGCACATTTTTGTGGCTGCTGAATGATTATCGCTCAACAGTTTGTTACTGTTGACAAATACAAAGCATCTCAGGCTTCCCAGTCCAGACAGGACCAATTGCACAGGCTATTGTTGCTGTTGTTGTTGTTAGGTGTCGAGTCGTGTCCAACTCATAGCAACCTTTATAGGATTTTCAATGGCTGATTGTTTCAGGATTGTCTTAGGAGCAGAGTGCCATGTCCTTCTCCCCCTGCCCCCCTCTTTTTTTGTGGTACTGGGGGTTGAACCAAGGGTCTCACACTTGCATGCTTTTGCAAGTGCTAGACCACTAAGCTGCACGCCAAGTCTTTTTTTTTTTTTTTTTTTTTAACTTTTTGAGACAGGGTCTTGCTAAATTACACAGACTACCTCTGGTCTCGAACTTGCAATCCTCCTGCCTCCACCTCCCTAGCCGCTGGGATTACAGGCGTGTGCCACTGTATGTGGTCCTTCTCCCATTTTTGTGGTACTAGAAATTGAACTTGGGACCTCAGAGACTGCAGCGCAGTGCTCTACCAACTGAGCTAAATACCAGCCCACACAAGCTGTACTGAAGCTAAACTAAAAATGTCTTCAAACACTTTAGGAGAAAACTGTGCATAAAAAAAAAAAATGAAGGGAGAAGTGAGAGAGAATCACACACAGACCAGTGCAGAGTTCCATCCAGGCTCCAGGCATGAGACCTTTGCATAAATAAAATAAAATAAAATAAAATAAAAAGCAGTGTCCCCTACTAAAGTGTGGTATTGGAAAAATGATCAGTGATCAACTAAGCATGGAAAACACTAAGCTAAACAAACATAAATCCCCCTGCAGACCTTCTCAGGGCCTTAAATATGTTATTGCACATTGTGACTCTCTCAGAAGAGTTAAGAATTTGCATTACTTAGTAAAATTTGCTTCACCATCTAATGCTGCTTCACACTGCAAATCTCCTGGAACTATTATTCCCAGGAATATACTTTAAGATGAGCTGAATTAGCACAATATAACTATAGCTAGAGCTTAAAAAAAAAAGGAAAGGAAAGGAAATACCAAGGCATATATTTTAGAAATTCTCATGTACTTCAGTGACAAGAGTCTAAGGATGTCTCACAATTTCTGCAAATTACAAGGGTCTTCTGTTCTCCCACAGTCTTCCAGCCTAAGCCCCAGGTTCCACTAAAAGGGGAATCTATGGACCACCTGCCTGCAGTGGTAGCCCTGTGGCATCCGATCCCATCAGATCTCGGAAGCTAAGCAGAGTCAGGCCTGGTTAGTACCTGGATGGGAGACCGCCTGGGAACACCAGAAGCTGTAGGCTTGGGAGAAGGACCTGGCAACCCCCTCCCAAAAATCAATCTGCCATTGAAAACCCTGTGAACAGCAGAGAAGCACTGACAATAGTGTTTCCCCTGTTGTACAGAGGGTCGCTGTGAGTTGGATACCGACTCGACGGCACCTAACAACAACAACAACACGGACCACCTCTTCTCCTGGTGCACACCATCTCCTTCCACCCCACATTAACCCAAACATGGAATGCCACTCCCTTTCTAGATTTCCACCAGAAGAGAGCAACCGAACAAACCAGCCGTCTTGTGAGGTCTCTTCGTGACTTAGAGGGCTTTGCTCAGCTCTGGGTTGGCATTTGGAGGTCACAGTGCAGCAACGCAAGCAACTTGAAACTGAGTGTTAGAGACATCCATGCTTTCTGGTTTTGAAAAGGTTGGTGGCGACATCATTTATATGATAGGATTAACCTATTAAACCTATTAAATAGGATTTACCTACTGGAAGGATACACAGGCTTCCCAGCCTTGACAGGACCAACCGCACATATCATACTGAAAATAAACCAAAAACGCCTTCGAGAACGTTAGGACGAAAGCAGGCAGGAGGAAGTGAACGCCTGGCTGGGTGGCTGGCTGCACACTGGCACCAGCCTTAACGTTCCGGATCCTGTCTGAGGATTGGAGGTCCCATTCTCCCAACCGCTCCATTCTCTCTCTCTCTCTCTCTCTCTCTGGAATCCTCAAAGCCAGTTGCATTCTTTTGCAACTCTAATTTTCTCATCTGAAGCCATCAAGCCTCAACCATGCACAGCACTTTGGGCATCCAACAGAAAGACGGATCTCTTCTGGGGAGATATGTGGGCTTTAAAATTTCAAAACAAGTCAAAAACAAAAAGAAAAACAGGCTTCAGTGCACCAGGTCCTCCTCTACACAAGCCATGGGGTGAATGCGCCAGGTTGCTTCTGCTCTAACGGGCTGCTGCTGCACGGGGGTCCCTCGCTGTTGCCTGCGCATGCTCGGCCTGGGGGAGGGGGTCACTGCACTCCTCCCTCCCCTGTGAGGGTTTTAACACAGTGTCACCTGACCTTGGGCTGGGATTTAGCTCAGTTGGTAGAGCGCTGCTCGGCAGTCTCTGAGGTCCTGAGTTCGATTCCCAGCACTGCAAAATGGGAGAAGGATGTGGCAACCCACTCCCAAGGCAATCCCGGAACAATTAGCCATTTAAAACCCTATGAGGGTCGCTATGAGTCGGACTCGACTCGATGGCACCTAACAACAACAACACCTGACCTGGCTGCTTCTCACTGCCTGCCGCCCTCCATCCACTCCTCTACTACCACCTACATAAAATTTCCTTAAGACCCAGTGAGAGAGAGCGTGGTTCAGACTCCTTCATGATATCCCCAAAGTCTCCACCCTAACAAGCAGGAAGGCCACCATCCACCCATTATTCAGTCACAGGTAACCAACTCAATAGAGCAGGCAAGCTCAGTGTTCCTGCTCTGCCCTCACAAGGGCTAAGGCCCAGACTCTCCTAAGCAAAAAAGAAGGAAGGGAAGGAAGTAGGGGGAAAGTAGTCATGGGTTTCTGAGTGCTACGCAGGGAGGTCTTGGACAGACCATGATAGGTGTGAGGTAGGGGTTGGAGAAGAACCTCAAACTCCCTCAAATAGCTAGAGGTGCTGGAGAAAGCCCTAGAAGGTCTGCCTCTCATTCCTTTATCAAGGCATTTCCACTAGGGAAGGTAAATAGTTCATTTACTGGTTGTGATTATGAGTTCACTGTTCAAGGGATACCGAGAATTCTTTCCAGAAAGGCGATTCAACTCAGGCTTCACCATTTGGTTTGTTGTTAGGTGCCATCGAGTCGGTATCCGACTCAATAGCGACCCTACATACAACAAGTGAAACACTATTGTCAGTGCTTCTCTGCTGTTCATAGGGTTTTCAATGGCAGATTGATTTTTGGGAGTGGGTTGCCAGGTCCGTCCCCCAAGCCTACAGCGCCTGGTATTCCCAGGCGGTCTCCCATCCAAGTACTAACCAGGCTCGATCCTGCTTAGCTCCACAGATTTGACGGGATCGGATGCCATAGGGCTATGGCTGCAGGCTACCACTTGGTTTACTGCAGTCATATTAAGCTGGACACAGGTGCATTTGCCCCATACATTTCTGTACTCCTTGTGCATTCAATCCCTGCGCATTCTGCACAGGGGATGCAAAGGTAAGTTGCCGCCACTCTGACCTGCAACATTCAGTTCAGCTTAATGCTATGCTTCATCACAAACCCTCCCACCTAACGTCCTGCGCAAATCCACCTTCGAAATGTAGATCAAACGGCTGGAAGCTCCCTGCATGCTCTGAGGTGGCACTGAGGGGAAGATGGAAGGAGAGGGTCCCCGGTAAATCCCCAGTGTCCATCACTGCCCACGTCTCAGCAGTGACACAAGGGTGAATAATTGACACCACCGGGGAAGCCATGGGAGCCAAGGTACCACTGGTCCCCAGCATCCATCTCCTCTCCCCACGCTAATGCCACATTTAGGTGGGCATGTGACAGGTGGGAAAACAAGCACATCCCCTCTTCGCAGCTATGTGGTTAATTTGCTAATGAGCTTTTGTGTCTGAGAGTAAGGAAAGAGCTGTGCATTTGGAACTCATGGCAACAGTGTTGCCATAAAACATCCAACGTGCTCCACTTTCAATTTCTGGGCTTAATGTGGTACAGAGAGTCCAGTGGGGTGTGGAAAGACAGGAATGTTCGCAACTGCAGAAGAGACAAGCAAAGGCGTCTCCTGCACCGCCATGCTCCCCTGCCTATCGGGAGAATGGACCTGGGCAGTGAATGATTGTGGGCCACATGGATGTGCCCAACATGTCTGATGGAGGAAAAACACAGAAGCCTGGCCTCCAATGACCTCACTTAGCAAATCTGTGAAACTAGCTCAAACTCTTACACTCTCTTTTGTTTAGGGGGGATGTTACATTGGTCAAAATGGCAAACCTATATCCTTACAATATACAGACTCAGGACCAAACTGTTCAGTAGATCATCACTGCCCCTATGGGTGTCTGAGTAGACACACAAGCACTAAACGTACATCCAAGTCCAAACTGACTCTCTGTCAAACATGGAGGCCACAGCTATGTGAACTTCTAACTGTGGTCCCTTAGCGAAAGCAGAGTCAGAAGTTTGCTGCCTTCCTTTCCAAGCAGCGTCTTCCCTGAGCTCCGCCAGCCACGGCACAGAGAGACCTCTAGGTCCTAAAGGACAGTAAATGATTACATGCATCTCAGGAAACAATGTTCAGCAATGAAGTGGCATAAAAGAGCATACGGTGTTTTCATGGGTTTGAGCGGAATGTGGTAATCCTTTTACTCGGTGTTGAGTCAAGTTTACAGAAAACAGCCTATTTGCAAATGCTCCAACCATCTGCACAGTGAGGGCTGACAGGATTCCAAAAGATGTTACATGAGGGCTAAACAATAAAAGTCAATTGCAAAGCACTGTCCCTTTATCCCAGGACAGTGAGCTATTTAAAAATTGTCTTTAAAGCAAACCTTTAAGTTGTCAATTTGATAATCTTGTTGTTGTTGTTAGGTGCCGTCGAGTTGGTATCTGACTCATAGCGACCTTCATAGGGTTTTCAATGGCTGACTGTTTCGGGGTTGCCTTGGGAGTGGATTTCCAGGTCCTTCTCACATTTTTGTGGTGCTGGGAATTGAACTCAGGACCTCAGAGACTGCAGAGCAGTGCTCTACCAACTGAGCTAAATCCCAGATCTTCTATGACTGCAGCCTATGGAAATGTTGGTTTGATTAGTGAACAGGCCATTTCACAATGCCTGACCTATGGTAGACAGCCAATGAAAGGCTTAGAATGGCCGAATGAATGAATGAATGAATGATAATAATAATAATAGTAATAGTAATAATAATAATAATAATAAAATCACTTTGTTAATTCTGCGTCCATCTGAAAATGGTCAAAGTGAAAGTTGAAAAAATAAGTAGGGAATAAAAATTAAAATCACTCATATACAATTGCTTAGCACATTGTCACTGTGAATGTTCTCTTTTGAGTAGTAAAGGAATGTGGACCTTTAGTCCTTTCGGCTGGTTGGTGATATCTTCAATGTCAATGAAATGTGTTTGTTGTTGTTAGGTGCCGTTGAGTCATGTCCGACTCATAGCAACCCTCGGAGGGTTTTCAATGGCTGACTGTTTCGGGATTGCCTTTGGAGTGGGTTGCCAGGTCCTTCTCCCATTTTCGCAATGCTGGGAATTGAACTTGGGACCTCAGAGACTGCAGTGCAGCGCTCTACCAACTGAGCTAAATCCTAGCCCTTAATAATCTTATTCATTTACAAAAGACTGGTTTTGTGTCTTTTTTTTTTCAATGATAGCTCATTTATCTTATGCGTATTGTAGACCTTTTACTGCCTTTGACCAGCCCAGAAAGGAGTTGGTGAAGAAGGGACCTGTGGCCAGTACCACCCAGGAACCATTTCTAATGAGTCTAGACCATCTAAGCACCACGATTGGGAGTTGAGCACCTATAAAGTTTTATTGTTATTGTTGTTGTTAGGTGCCATGGAGTCAGTATCCGATTCATAGCGACCCTACGTACAACAGGTGAAACACTATTGTCAGTGTTTCTCTGCTGTTCATAGGGTTTTCAATGGCAGATTGGTTTTTGGGAATGGATTGCCGGGTCTGTTTCCCAAGCTTATAGCACCTGGTGTTCCCAGGTGGTATCCCATCCAAGTACTAACCAGACCCAACCCTGCTTAGACTCCAAGATCTGACGGGATTGGATGCCACAGGGCTACGGCTGCAGGCATAAAGTTTTATAGCAATATAATATTGCAAATACATGGCCCAAATACATGGCCACCTTCTAATCATTAATTACCATTGTGCTTTAAAGAAGCTTCAATTGCATTTTTTAATAACTCTTCACTTTGTATAGTAATGATCTAGTAACCAATTTGTGATACAAAGACCCCTTTATAAATTAGCCTGCAGCTTCATCAATGCCTTAACTCACACAACTAGCATAAAAGTCTCTTAGGTACAGAGGCTCAGGGCATAAGCCAGTACCTGTACCTGCAACAAAAACCAAGCCAGAACCTACAATTCCCATATTCTTATCTCGATGGGCCAACAGTATGATCAAAAGGCACATGTGTAAACCATACCTATTAGCATAAGAATTAGAAAGTTGGGGGCTTATAACACCCCCCCTTCCCCAGCCACTCAGGAGGATGAGGCAGGAGGATCACAAGCTCAAGGCCAGAGGCAGCCTGCATAACTTAGCAAGACCTTGTCTCAAAAAAAAAAAAAAAAATTAAATGGGTTGGGGGTATAGCCAAAGGGCAGAGCACTTGTAAAGTGTGTGTGAGGGCCTGGGTTGCCATAAAACTTCGTACACGCTCCACTTTCAATTTCTGGGCTTATCATGGTGCAGAGTCCAGCAGGATGTGGAAAAAAAGAAAATAAAAGGAAAAAAGGGAACCCGAAATACCACCAAAAAAAAAGAAAAGAAAAAGAAAGTAGAACATACTTTGTCCTATAAGAGAAAAACATATTTGTGTGTGTGTGTGTGTGTGTGTGTGTGTGTTTCTCCATTGTAAGAATAATCATCCCCATGTCTTCTACACTTTGTCTTCCATTCTAAAACTAAGTCCCACAGTTTGCCCAAGGTGTTGGTAGCCACACCTCTGGAAAGGGTCTTTTGTTAACACCAAAACCATTCTGACTAACTTCTTTAGGGAAAAAAAGAAGTGAAACATACTTCTTTACACTGGAAAGTTTTATTTTGCCCCTGGAGGAAAGCAGCCTGGTTAAACGACTGAACTTATTGTTATTTACTATTTTATTGAGCAATAAACTAAAGTGTGATTGAGTCACCAGTGACTCGGAGATATTGTTAAGCTTGGGATCCCGGAGTTGAATGACTGGCTGGTCAATGACCTGGGCAATTCAAAGGATCCAGAAGACAAATGAGCCAGGAGCAAGAATGGCTCACACCAGTGCAAACCAATTAACGTCAACAAGACCCTGTGAAATTTATTGTTGCCCGGCCTCTGAAAATGGTGGAATGGACCTTTTTCCTGTGCCTGCAGGGCAAATTCATTAGATGGGAAACAGCACTTGTTAAAGGGGAGTTCAACAGCATCAACAACAAGTAAGTGGTGGTCCTGGAGATCCATAAGGGGTCAGCTTGATGGAGGGTAGGGAGAGAGATGCTGACCTTCTCTGACACCCCTGACCAGATGTCCACAGTAGGTGTTCATAAATAATGTCTTGGAATAACTGTGCAGGATGTAAATAAGACATTCAATTGTCACTCAGGGACATTATTATAAAATAATATCATCATTATTTTGCCAGGAACGGTGGCACACACCTGTAATCTCAGCAGCTCGGGAGGTGGAGGCAGGAGGATCGCATGTGCGAGACCAGAGGCAGTCTGCGTACCTTAGGGAGACCCTGTCTCAAAACGTAAAAACTAGGCTGGGGGTGCAGCTCAGTGGTTCAGCACTTGCAGAGCATGCAAGTGCGAGGCCCTGGGTCCAACCCCCAGTAACTGCAAAAAATAAAAATAAAAAATAGTAATATCATCATTATTTTATGAGGGAGGATGAGGGAGAGACTGGGATTTTGGCTGAAAGTTCATGAAAGACTCTCACCCGTTTGGCTTGTTCTTTTGTTCTAGATTTTTTTAGTAAGAATGATTCACTTGTGCCAATTCAGTTTCAACCATATTCCCACAATTGACAAATCTAAGACAAGTCATGGAACAAGATAGACCCCACTGGCTCCCTAAGTCAACAAGCCTATAATTCTGACCTCCATACTATGTGACCACGACAAATGGGCGAACACCACTAAATGGATCCAACCCTAAGTGTTCTGCAGTGCTGTGATCTTGTCCACGTGGAGGGAGGATGCACTACTCCAGAGAAAACTCATGCCACAAAGTTCAACAACATTCCCCTTGTTCAAAGCAGAGATAATGGGTGAAAGGAAAACGATGGGGCAGACTCACCCCTAGGGTAAACAGGAGGACAGCCTACAGAGGGATTTGCCTGGGTAAAGCCAAACCAAACCAAAACAAAACAAAACAAAAAAGTACCAAACAGCCAAAAAGCACCACCCTGGATTATCAAAGTGGCCATTTCTCCAACTCTCTCTGCTTGGGGAAGTCAATCAAGCCCTTGATGACTCATCCAGATTTCAGAGCACTCCATCAAAAATCTACGGAAACAGACCGGAAGCGCGGCAAAGTGAGGCAAATGTCAGCATCAGAAAAAGTCTGTCATATAAAAAAATATATATTTGTTGGTTAAGCTACTGATGTTTGTCATGGCACACTTTGGCAGTGGGAAATAATTTACTCAGTCACCAGTTATGATGTGACTGGCATAGCACAAGGCTGGGTGGACAGTACTTTTTCCTTTGTGCTCTTGTTTATTCTGTATCCATTTTTAATACTGATCTGTGCTGTGAAGACAATCCGGGAGACAACAAACAGAATTATGGAAGAGAATGGTGGAAACAGCCTATTGGAGGGAGGGCAGGCATATAAGAGCTAAGAGTCACCGTGACTCCCAATGTCCTTTAGCTATTGTATTTTTGCTCAGACACATAGAAGACATAAAAATGCCCAGGCGATGTCAGCTGTGGATCTTTAGGAGTAACAAAGATTGACCAACTGTGCGATTCATTTTCTCAAGAAAATTAGGTTCTGGCCACCCTTAGCCTTCGATGTCCAGGGGCTTTTGAATGCAGAGCAACACTACTGAAGGGCAGAAGGAAAGTGGAAGGAACTGCCGACTCCAACGGAACCAAGAAGCTGAGGGCCTGGAGCAAGGGAGGAAGGAGGGACAGAGCGCCAAGAACATGGCTTCCTACAAGAGGCGCAGGTGCAAAATGACGACCTTCACAGGGGTACCCATGTGTTAGCCTGCCTGGAACCCTCTCCAGGTTCTCGAGTGCCTGAGCCTTTACTCTGCTGCCTTTGCCTCTGCTGATTTAGATGTTACAAAGACATGTACAGCCTCACTGCTGAGTTTTCTCCAGACCATTTGCTCACTGTTGGGCTGGGCACCCTAATCCATAATCATTGTCAGCTGCGATGAAACCAGCTGCTTAACTACTTACCACTTTATGCAGTCTCCACGGCATCGATCCAGCAGATATGCAGATCAGCTTTTCTGGGGAAAGCCTTACTCCTGAAGAAGTGACATTAGGCCAGCAACTGCCTCCTGGACGAATCCTAGCTTGCCCACCCAGGGTTGCACGCAGCCACGCCTCTCAAGGGGCTTGGGAGTCACTCACACATTCGACACTTCACAGGCTGGGGTCCAGAACCATAAGACAGTGACATCTTGAGTCCTCCTCTTTTCTCTGCCTTTTGCCCACAGACATTCATTCGGATCCTAGAAAATGCAGAAGCCAGAATGGATATCAGATTTGCCCCTTACCCACAGCTACCCAGGGCCATCACAGCAGAGCTGGGCTCCGCAGCTGTGTGGAGGACAAGGTGCGTGTTAGCTCAAAGGAGGCCCTGCCAGTGGGATTACCAATGGGCAGGGGCACACGGGGCAAAGCAAAGGAGAAAGAAGAAAGGTAGAGGGGCTCAAGGCATATGTCCGACAGCCACAGACACAAAAGGGGTTGGAGCCGTGCACAACGGTGAACCTTTTCTTCCACAGTTCGTTTCTCCTTGGATCAGCCTTGGCAACTATCCCCAAGACAAGAGGGAGCCTCGCTGAAGCCACTCTGCAAATTCATGAGCCCGGGGAGACACCCAAGCTGGGCATATGCATGATTATTACAGGAAGAGAGAAACATCTGAACTGCTTAGCATCTCACGGCTCGAAGGGGCTGCTGCTGAGACACTGGTGGAGGGGAGAGACAAATGGGGTGGGAGAAATTTTCTAATCTTAATAAAATCTGTTTGTCTTTTCCCGTAAGGAAAGAACTGAATGATTGCATGTCTGTTGCTGCTTTAATATCATCAGCTGGAGTGAAAAAAGACCTGCAAGAAAATAATTAGAAGAGCAGAGGCCATTGTATGCCTTGCCCAAGTTAGGCTAGGACTTAATGTATTCTCTTGCTAGCAACAAGCCATTTCTGTATAAACAAGGTTTTCTCAGCAGGCAAGGGCAGGTTAATAAGGTACTCAATGCCCGTTAAAGCTCACGTACTTCAAGAGCATACTTAAGACTTAGTGTGGCTTCACCAGTGGAAGGGAACTGTAAACTCCAACGGAACCAAGAAGCTGAGGGCATGGGGCAAGGGAGGAAGGAGGGACAGAGCACTCTTTGGGGGAGAAACTCGCACAGGTGATGCAGAAAAGAGAAAGTTTTCTCAAGTCCTGTCTCTTCTTCCCACTGCTCAGGAAGAGAGGAAGACACACGCAAAGCAATCATTCGGGCTTTACCAGGAAGAGGGAAAAGGCCTTATGTCCATAACTGGGCAGAAAATACACCGTAAAGCTTCATTCGTATGTTTCCTAAATGATTTCTCTTAATCCAGAAAGAGGTTTGAAGTTGTTACAGTAAACAGATGCCACTGTTGAAGCCAGAAGATAAGTCATCTAAGTTTAGAAGATATAGGTCATTATTAATTGACTTCAATTATCAAAGTAAGTTTCTACAAAGATATGACTTATCAAACCCCAAACTGGACACAATTGCTTTTATCTTGCCACTTCTCTGTCTGCTACAGTAACTGGAACTTGAGATCAATTTTATTTGCCTTTAGCCAAACTTGTTAGAACCAGACAGGACAATTATTTCTCTTTCCTCATCCTCCTTCATTTCTGTACTACCATGGGAAAATAGAGACCATGTTTGTAACGCAGCATAGCACAGTGTTTGCAACGCCCCTCAATTATTTTCTGGCATTATTCACTTGATATTTTTACCAGCAACTCTGTAGCTACACGCACATCATTAGAGTTTATTATCTCTTTTACTTTGATGCTATCAGGATGAAATTTAATGGCTTTAAGGGCAGTATTTTAGAATTAATAAAAAGGATTATTTTGGAAGTTCTTTGCAGTGTAGTGCGATACATAGTTCAAAAGCCAACATCTAAAATTCTATTCCTCTGGGAAACATAACAATTTGACTTTATTTGTAAATGTAAACACATATAATCTCCACAAATCACTGTCATAATTGGTATACTGTAAATCAGTTACTCACCTGGATCTTTCTAGAGTATTATTTAAAGCAATATAGTATAAGAATGCCTTATATTGATCAAAAATAAACATATAGATTCCAAAACAGATGTTTATTTACATCTTAACTTGCCTTCTGTCTTATTTCTCTTATTAAGCAAAAATGGTTTTGCAAAATAGGACTGCTATTGCCAGATCCCTATAGATAAACCTTAAGATCAAAATGAAAAGCTTCTTATTTCTACATGGTTTTATATCATGAATGTTTAAATTAGTAAATAATTTCACTTCTCAATACATATCACATATTAAAAGATTACTTTGATGTGTAATAAAATTATATGGTAGCTTAATAAAATTAGTTTCCCTCTTTAGGCATTGCTTACCCTCTGTCACTCATTTTCCATCACATTCTACTGTTAACATATTGATTTTTAACTTGAATAGTATTTAAGCACATTTTAGGAATCTAAAGTTTGTAATCTTCCTTCAGAAAAACAATATACTTCAGTGCATCACAAAATCAAGATTTGTCACAAATTTGAATCCATATTAGAATTCTTTCTTTCAGGAAATGTTCTCTATTCTGAACATTTTAATAGAAAAAAATCATGTTTGTCTGAATATACTTCTGGTAAATAGATAATTTTAGATCCAAGAGGATACTTTAACTCAAACATTTTGTTTCAAGGATAGGAAAATGGAGCTCCAGTACATATAATTTCTTATAAGACAAACAAGTAAAATATAATATTGAATCAAGTGATATTTAACTTATTAGTTGGCAATATCCCTTAAGTAATTAAACTATAAATTCAGTGTCTGTTATGTCATTATTTGCAAATGCAGAAAAACAGACAGACTACAGAATTGCAAAACAAAAACAGTAAATGTTACATTCTGTCCTATGATACAAAGCTGTGTGGCTACACTACAACGTATTCTAACTGGTACCAGGAATAAGGGCATCAATATCTTTTTTTTATTACTACTAAACACATTTCAGGCTGGGATTTAGCTCAGTTGGTAAAGCACTGCACTGCAGTCTCTGAGTCCCGAATTCAATTCCCAGCATCGCAAAAATGGGAGAAGGACCTGGCAATCCACTCCCAAGGCAATCCCGAAACAGTCAGCCCTTGAAAACCCTCTGAGGGTCGCTATGAGTGGGACATGACTCGACGGCACTTAATAACAACAACAACAAACACATTTCATTGACATTGAAGATATCACCAACCAGCCAAAAGGACTAAAGGTCCACATTCCTTTACTACTCAAAAGAGAACATTCACAGTGACAATGTGCTAAGCAATTGTATATGAGTGATTTTAATTTTTATTCCCTATTTATTTTTTCAACTTTCACTTTGACCATTTTCAGATGGACGCAGAATTAACAAAGTGATTTTATTATTATTATTATTACTATTACTATTATTATTATCATTCATTCATTCATTCATTCGGCCATTCTAAGCCTTTCATTGGCTGTCTACCATAGGTCAGGCATTGTGAAATGGCCTGGTCACTAATCAAACCAACATTTCCATAGGCTACAGTCATAGAAGATCTGGGATTTAGCTCAGTTGGTAGAGCACTGCTCTGCAGTCTCTGAGGTCCCGAGTTCAATTCCCAGCACCACAAAAATGGGAGAAGGACGTGGCAACCCACTCCTGAGGCAATCCCGAAACAATCAGCCATTGAAAACCCTATGAGGGTTGCTATGAGTTGGACACAACTTGACAGCACCTAACAACAACAGTCATAGAAAAGCAGGTATGGAACAAGGTGGGTAGGGCTGAGTTCCTCGCAGGGTGTCATCTACAGCACTATTTGGCACTCCAGCAGGGATGTGCCAAGGCTGTCTTCAGAGGCAAGTACCCAGAAGGCATGGGCTGCAAACCAGGCGGGAGTAGGCAAGCACAGCCTGGGGAGCCGACATCTTGCCAGGGCAGGGCTGGGATCAGCGGCAAAGCCAAGGAGAAAAATGGTAGAATTGTCCAGAAAGACTCCAAGCATCCAAAGCATTCATAGAAATGGGGTAAAGCAGCTGGGAAGACGATGGCCACCCCAGGAAGGAACCCTTTGCATCACAGTCTGTCCTGCCCCTGGCCAAGAATAGGTTGATTGCCCCCAGCTGCTCTGGCAGAAGCCACAGAAGAATCTCAGCCGAGGCCAGCGAGGTGCCTGCCTGTCATCCCAGCGGCTTGGGAGGTGGAGGTGGGATGATCACAAGTTGGAGACCAGAGGCAGTCTGCATAACTTAGGGAGACCCTGTCTCAAAAAGTGAAAGAATGGGCTGAGGGTGCAGCTCAGTGGTCTAGCACTTGCAGAACATGCAAGGGTGAGGCCCTGGGTTCAACCCCCAGTACCACACACACACACAAAAAAGACAGACAGACAGACAGACAGACAAGAAAAGAAAAGAAAAGAAGAATCTCAGCCAAACATCCCACAAAAAAATTCAAGCATCAGGTTTGGTGCTCAATTGTCTGAAAGAAAGATGAGAACATTCTAATTTGGATACAAATAATTTGTCCCCAAATTAGTGATGGTCAGTCTTGATTTCGTGACACACTGAAATACACTGAGTTTTCTGAGGGGTGTAAACTTTCAGCCCTTAAAATGCGTCTCAGTGTTCCCCAGATTAAAAATAAGCATGTTAAACCAGCTGCCATGATGCATGCCTGTAATCCCAGCAAGCTGGGAGGCTAACGCAGGAGGACCACAAATTCAAAGCCAGAGGCACCTTGCAACTTAGCAAGACCCTGTCTTGCGATAAAACATAAAAATGGGGCTGGAAGTGCAACTCAGTGTGAAATCCTGGGTTCAACCCCCTAGTATTGCAGGAAGAACAAAAGAGATAGAGAGAAGGAGGGAGAGCCAGAGGGACAGAGAGTGGGAGAAATGGAGGGAGGGAGGGAGAGAGGGAGGGAGGGAGAAAGGGAAGGAAGGATTTAACAGTAGAGCATTAGAACTATAAAATGTTGGGCATACTGGCAATGCAGATAGCATTAAAAAAGAGAGAAAGTGACACTTAAAGGGGGAGAGAAAGTAATTTTATTAAAGCTACCACAATTATTTTTATTTTTATTAGAAGTAAGGATCTGGGCCAGGAAGTTGCTTCTACCCATGCTTTTCTAATGTCTCTAAGAGTAGTAACAGAGAGCTTCACCTGGCCTTACCTACTAATGTACTCACTTGGGACGCAGTAATTATATGGAACTCATAGAAAGGAGAGGAAGGGTATTGTTTTTACTATCCGTCACAGTAATCTTATCTTTTTGGTTTTGGGTTTTTTGCAATGATGTGTGTTGAACCCAGGCCCTTGTGCAGACTAGGCAGGTGTTCTACCACTGAGCTCCATCGCCAGCCTCAATGATAGCAGTCTTAGAGTCGTGTCATTTCTTTTGCAAACATGGGCAGCAGTGCAGGACAGATATTGAATCCCAACTGTGTCACCACCTGGCTGTGTGACCTGGAGTCCTTTTTTGGCTTTACCTACCTATTCTGAAAATAGGGACAGTAACAGTGATCACATGACATTGTCTGAGTACGACATGAGATAAAGTAAGATAATTAAAGCATGTCACTTTATCCTTAGCACACTGCAATCTCAAGTAATAATACCTATTCTGAAAGCCACAAGCAAGCTACTAAGAGGCTACCAGATGATATGAATTCTATTACACAATTTTTGAGAAGGGTAATCATTATGTAATGTTGTTAGGTGCCATCAAGTTAGTGTCTGACTCGTAACGACCCTACATACAATAGGCGAAATATTATTGCCAGTGCTTCTCTGTTGTTCATGGGGTTTTCAATGGTGGATTGATTTTTGGGAGTGGGTTTCTGTGTCCATCTCCCAAGCCTATAGCACGTGGTGTTCCCAGGCGGTCTCCCATCCAAGTACTAACCAGGCCCAATCCTGCTTAGCTTCCAAGATTTGAGGGGATCAGACACCACAGTGCTACAGCTGCAGGCTCATTATGTAACAGATATTAGAAAATGCAAAAAGAGGTCTCAAATACTAATATGAATTACAACAGCAGGGACAGTTTCAACACAGCCAGAGCATCCCTGGAATAGAGCTTGTATATTGATATTTATGATATTAGGGATTTCTAGGAAGAGGGACCTAACAGCTCTCTTGGGTTAAAATGTACTCTGGAACTTTCTAAATGAGCCAGTAGAACTAATTGTCATCTTCCTACCTTTAGTAGAAAATCTGAATTCCGTGCCTGAAGCCATTCCACCCTAGCATCTGATCCCATCAGATCGCAGAAGCTAAGCAGGGTCAGGCATGGTTAGTACTTGGATGAGAGACCACCTGGGAACACCAGGTGCTGTAGGCTTGGGAGAAGGACCTGGCAGCCCACTGCCAAAAAACAATCAGCCACTGAAAACCCTATGAATAGCAGAGAAGCACTGACAATAGTACCAGGCATGGCACAGTGTTGGGGAGTGTTTCGCCTGTTGGATGTAGGGTCTCTATGAGTCAGACTTGACTCGACAGCACCTAACTATCGTTCTGTAGTATTTTTTTTTTTTAGCTATTTGTGCTTTCTTGCTTTACTAGCATATATGTCTGTTGTACTCACCTGAATGGATGTGCCAGGCTTCCAGATCTACTTACAAGTTCCATATCTTAAACATTTTTCAGATCAGACTCATGAATGTTAAGTACATTCTGCTCATTTGCTTCTTAGCATTTAAGTTTTCTTCCTAACTGCATACTAAGACAGAATGCCTGGTGTATTCCAAATCCTGCAATTGGGTAATGGGTTCTTTTATTTATTTAAAATATTTGCTTTTTTCTTTCTTTCTTTCTTTTTCTGTCTTTCCTTATTTACTTATTTATTTATATATTAATTTGTTTGTTGATTTATTTTTGCGGAGCCTGGGGGTTGAACCTAGGACCTTGCACATACTTTTCAAGTGCTCTACCATGGGCTGCATCCCTAGCTCATCTTTTATTTTACTTTTTAAGTCAGTGTCTTGCTAAGTTGCACAGGCTCCCTCCTGCCTCTGCCTCCTGAGTTGCTGGGATGACAGGAGTGTGTCACCGCACCTGGTGTCTGCTCTATATGTTTAAATCTCAACTAAATCATTATACATACATATATACATATATATATGTGTGTGTGTATATATGTATGTATGTATGTATGTATGTATATATGTGTATGTACATATATATGTACATATATATGTGTGTGTGTATATATATGTTGTTTTTGTTTTTTGCGGTACTGGGTGTTGAACCCAGGGCCTCGCACTTGCATGCTCAGCAAGTGCTGGACCACTGAGCTATGCCTCCAGCCCATTATTTTGTTTTTTCACTTTTTGAGACAGGGTCTCACTAAGTTACACAGACTGCCTCTGGTCTCAAACTTGTGATCCTCCTGCCTCTGCCTCCCAAACCGCTAGGATTACAGGCATGCACCACTGCGCCCGGCTCATTAGCAATATTTTTTTAGTACTCAGTACATATCTAAACCCAGAAGAAAAAGAAAGAGCATGATCCTATTGTAAGCTTTCCATGGCAAAGAATAAACTGGGCTTTTTAAGGTACCCTAGAAGTGGGCACAAAAAGTTTTGAGGATCCATCTCTATGGCTCAGAGCCTTTGGTAATAACCTTTGCCAACCTCTCCCCATGTCACCAAGATGAGGTTCAGATTCTGAGCTAATAAATCACTTGTTTTTACCTCAATAATTTCATCTTGACTTTTATTCATAAGCATGTGACTATAAACAGTCCTCAAGGCTTTTGCCTGTAGCCGTAGCCCTGTGGCTTTCAATCCCATCAGATCTCGGAAGCTAAGCAGGGTCAGGCCTGGTTAGCACTTGGATGGGAGACCGCCTGGGAATACCAGATGCTGTAGGCTTGGGAGACAGAGCTGGCAACCCCCTCTCAAAAATCAATCCGCCATTGAAAACCCTATGAACAGCAGAGAAGCACTGACAATAGTGTTTCACCTCTTGCACACAGGGTCACTATGAGTCGGATACCGACTTGACAGCACCTAACAATAACAAGGCTTTTAGTCCAGCAGCAAAACAGACAGACAGAGAAAATCCTTCTCTCTGAACAATAACAACAACAACAAAAACTCATGAAGTTCCACATCCATGGAGGATAGCAAAGGAAAATTAACAGAGAACACTGGCAAGGGAACAGGAGATATCCTTACATCCAACAAAGTAACTTTTCTAGGTTCTTCCTGCCATTGCCAGACCCAATGGAAATTCTCATGCCAGCCAAGCTGAACAGAGTGAGTCACGTTGCTCATGTCAGTAGTTTTTTTTTTTTTTTTTAAGGCTAAACAAAATTAATAGCACCACGCATGATTTACAATAAAACCTTAATGAAACGCCCGGACCTACTTAAAAAACTGCAGCAGGTTTTTAAGAAAATTGGTTGTCTGTATTTACTCTCTGAATTAAGTGTTAAAGGAAAACCGAATAATCATGCATAAAACCTGGGTTTCCTGTAACAACAATAATTATGATAACTAACATCTGTGTACGGCTTTACAGTTTGCAGAGTGCTTTCTCATACATTACCTCATTGCGTGGAGTGCAAATGTTTAATGATCCAGTCCTAAACTGCATTTCGTTAATAGTATATATTTTCTATTAATAAGCACATTTAGAAGAAACTACCCTCCTAAGTGTTCTGCGTTAAGTGTGGACCGAAGGCTGATCGGTGGATGCTGAGATCCAGCATGGAGCCCATAACTCACACATCAAATAAAATCTGTCAAACACTTCATAACGTTATGCGCGTGTCATCGGATTCAAGGAGAGTCCCGCTGTGTCACCTTGGAATGATGAAGAGGCCTAAGGTGTGAGAACATGCTGTTAGAAGTTTCATTAAAGCCTTATTTACTACTTCGGAACGAATTTACATTGATCTTTTAAACTATTGCTAACCACAAATGCATTAAACCTAAACAGTCTTCATTTACTGAGAAATAAATGTGTCAGCAGAACCCAGACTTTTGCCCAATGTTGTTCCGGCATTTAAGGCATTTAATTCACAAAGGCTCAGTGTTAAGCTTTTTATTGCTTGTTGTGCGAAAGCGTGTTCATTTAATTGCAAATATATTTCCTTCCTGCATCATTATCAAAATTGTTATCTTAAGGAAATATTGTTTTTAAATAATCTGCTGGAAAACCAGAGCAGTACGTGGGCTTATTCAGAATAATTGTTTCCTGCTCCCCACCGGTGAGCAATTAAGTGGGAACACAGCTTAAACAATTTGAAAAAGGAGGTGAGGATAAAAGGAATCGGATTGTGCTGATCCGCGTGAGAAGCAGCCTTGGTGTTTCGGTGGACGCAACACGCACTCCCGGCTGGGCTGCTTTAATCAATACCTCCCTGTTTACATTTTTAAAGAATTTTGTTAATGGTTCCAGGTCCTGATCTCATAAATAAGTCATTGAAATGTATTTTAAAATTTGGGGAGATATACATCATCTCAAAAGTGACCTTAGTCTTTCTGTCTTTGAAATGGAGACAAATGGCCGGAGTTTTGCTTTGACCTTGGCCTTTCCTCATTCAACTTGGAATAAAAGACAATCAGGCTTTAAAGTAAAGAATGCCAGGAGCACTGTGATGAGGATGCCCATCCTAAGAAGAGAAAACTAAGAACAGTTTATTAAAATCAGAAGACAAAGGGTCGCACCTGGCTCCAGACATGCCAGGATTTACATGCTTAAAAAAATAAAAAAATAAAAATAAAAAGTCTTGTTTCTCAGTAGCTAAATAGAACAGGCGGGACATTTCCATCTGAGTGGGCGAAAATTCATTGACAACATTCCCGATTCTTCATTAGCTAAACCCACACTAAATGCTTGCATCACATTGTCCATTAGATGGGACTGACTTATTTTAGAAATGCTCATTAGGACATGAATCTTTCAGTCCAATTATGTTTAAATTTAAGAAAAGAGCAATTCTTTACTGAGGAGATGATTATGGAAAACACTTGGAGCAGTGTTACTTCTGGGGTTAGTTATATTTATAAACATGGAAAAAGTAACAATTTCTAGAAAGCAAAGCCACTGTACCCCCAAACTTCCAGGGGGAGGCAACCAAAATAACCCAGATTTGCAGTATTAATGTTCAGTTCAAACAAAAATCCCAATAACTGAGAAGTTATTGGTCTATGTTGAAAGAAGTGAGGAGTTTTCCACGTCCCTTTTATGACAAAGAAACATGTCCCAGTTTATTTCACAGGTGAAGCAATAAGTGGCAGTTAGGAACCAGAAATGGGTGGACCCCTGCATCAGGACACTGAGTAATTTGCCATGTCCTGCTCAGCCAAGACTGGAGACATTGGTGACAGGTAAAAGACAAGAAAGCAAACCCAGCCCACCTGAGTCCGGCCTGTCCTCCAAGGGAAACGCCCCACCTGCCATTGGGGATCAGCGTCATGGCCAAGGTGTTGGAGGTACCCACCCCAAACTTCAATAACCCACCTAAAACCTGGACTGCTGGGCAGCTGAAGGGCAATGAACGAACGTGTCTAAGGTATTTTCCATGCTTCTCTCAAGGAGCTTAAAGGAGCCAGGGCTTCCAGCAACGCGATGAGGATGGGTGTCAGCCATTAAGGAGACACGAAATGGGTAGTAGGGGAAAGGGATGGCCATTTTCGGAAGTCGGCTGCGCCTCGGAAGCTCTGCTCTCAAAGAACGATCGTGTTACCTTGACAAAACATGGGCATCCTCCCCCGTCTTTGCACGCACGCATGAATCTTTTAATGTGTTCTTCTCTCGCCGCAACCTCTCCTCCGGTGTCACCCTCCGCCTCTCACCGGTCCCTCATCGCTATAAATATTGCAATTCGTGAGGGCCGTGTGCCCCTGCGCCAGCTCCTGCACTCTTCTGCCCGCCCTTGCGCACCTTCGCACACCTCCCACCACTTTCTTCTTGCCCAAATGCTACCTGTGGTTTCCTCACAGTTTCCACCATCCATTTAGGTACTCCAAAGTGTTGGGTGGTTGTCTTAAATGCCTTCTCGAAATCAAAACTGGATTCCTTTCTGAGGTCAATGCACAGCTTTCCTCTTGCCCACTGTGACCTTCTCTCCAGCAATCTCCTATGTATAAAAGCAAACTGCACGTGCTGAAGTGTGCTGCGTGGAATAACCCTTCACAGCTCCAGAGCTGCAGAAACGCCCAGCTAGATTTACCTTCTCCTGGTCTAGTCTTACCTTTTCATAAGACACGAGGTATGTGCGTTTAAGTATGCATTCCCTGAGAATCCAGACAACAGAACTGTGGGCCCTCTGTATCCACGAGATATGCATCTGAAGACGGGGCCAGCCACGAATCAAATATATTTGGAGAGGAAAAATTGTGTCTATACTGAACATGTACAGACTTTTGTCACTGTTCCCTAAATAACAGTACAACAAACACATACATAGCATTGACATCATATTAGGTAGTATAAGTCATCTAGACATGATTTAAAACATAGGAGAGGAGATGCGTAATCGATATGCAAACACACCATTTTATATAAGGGACATGAGCACCTGTACTCTTTCAGTCCTCCACATGTTTCCCAGGTTTTCAGAACCCCAGTCCATTTCTCTTGAATACACAGCCCATGTGACCTCTCAGGGGATTCCAGTTTTCAGTGCCCATTCTATAAACTTTTCAAAAAAAAAATCAAGAAATAATTTTGATGCATAAAAATCAATACATGTTATTCATTAAGTATTTTAATATTATGATTTTTAATGCACTTTTGTATGTTCTCTTTATAATCCTCCTTCTAACCATATCCCAATCCAGTGGCTCCGGTTGCTTTGACAGATGATGAAACAAGGCAGATGCCTTCTCATACCTGGCATCTGAGAGAAACCATAAGCTTCCCTCAAGGGCATTAAATCCTAATCCACATGCCCTTTAGGAGTCCGGGGCCACAGGCTCATGCACCAGACCAACTGTTGGTCCACAAACAATGCCCTCAGACTGAAGATCATGAAGTGTGATTAAGCACAAGAAACTACAGGCAGCAGCATCTTCAAATATTTACAAGCCTCATATACACAAGTGTTTATGTCTTGGTCAATGTGTCTAACCGGCAGGAGTTTGGTTTTTATGAGTTCAAGATGCTGGAACTCAAGAGCCTTTTATTCACATAGAATTCACATAGAATAGAATATTCACATAGAATACAGATATATACATTTTCAGACATAACATACCCACCCTTTTCAACTATTAGCAACTAAGAATTGCAAGGATACTTAACCATAAGGTGAAACAGATCCAACTAAAACAAAACTAAAATAGAACAACAAAGATCAGAAGAAGACCAAGATGATATGTAACAGGATCATCTCAGAAGCATACATAAAGCATAAGCATTCATGAATAAGTATAAACCACACTTATACATCATTCCAATCTTCCATTCACTGTTTTGTCTTCCAATATTTTATTTTCATAGGATGCTCCTTTAGCCCTCAGAAGGACTCACAGAAAATCAGGGTCCTTGCTAGAATAAGGATGATAACATTGCCATTTGCAACTGCGCTACCATTTTCACAGGTCCAAGTTGAAATGAAATCAATTATGAGAATAGCACCATTTTATCTCTAATGAATGGATTTAGCATTGTTTCCCATATTCCCACCACTTAAAATGGAAGAAATAGAGCAAATGAGGTACAGAGAGAGCTCAAATAGTCCATGCTAATGGTGGAAATACTTAAGTATCATCCGTATATGGCTAATATAAACCAAAGTGGTTTATTACCACTGTTTTGTGATTTATGACTCACATAATGACTTTATTTTGAAATGGTGGCATGAAATATTAATGTGTGGTGAAGAAATACACAACACGGAGCGGGGATCATGTTTTATCCAATGTAAGGCTGCTTGGTGATTTATTCCTCATAATACACTGGGTTCAAGTCTTAGGCTCCTATTTGTTCTCTTATGGTAATTAGCCCCTCATTTTCCAACTTTTCAAGGTGAGGCAGCCCTGCTTTGGTGTACTGTTAATTTTTAAAGGGATGGAGTCGTTTATAACAAATGTGAATAATTTATAGGAAATGTTCTCAGCATTGATTAGTGTTCTTTTGAAATAGAATGTCTACTTGATATGGATCATTTCTCTAATGCCTTATGAAAAGTCAGGAAACCTGTTACTGCACTGCTTAATGGACAAATCAACTTTAATTTTAATCATATATAATATGAAAGATAAGTACCTATGTCTTCCCCTGTTTGGAATTTGCCAGGCATTAACACTAAACATTAGCTCAAGGCAATCTAAAGAGATGTTAACAATAGGACAGAATCACTCTCCCTTGGAATTTACATTTAATCTGCCTCCTCCAAACTCTGCAGTCATGGTTTCTGAAATCTTTTGACGGGCTACATTTTAGGTCATTGCACACCCCACTCCTCAAAGCCCCAATCTGGGGAAGACTTGGTTAAATAACAGATTCCACCCCAACTTTACTGCACAGTAAATTGATTCACATCAAGTTCCTTATTTCATTTTAATTGGAGCAACTATATCTGATGCATGAAAAATCGAGTATCTTTTTGAATCGTGGTGAAAGATAAGATTTGTGTTCTATATGAAGAATTCACTAGCCATCCTATTCTACTGGAACATTTCTCTGGTACATCTTTTAGATATCAGTTGATACAAAGAAAAAATAAAAGTTATAGCTCACATTGCACTTTCTACATGCGTGATGTACAGTCCAACTTGATACATATTAACTCACATTCTCTCAATAACCTCTAAAATAAGTATAATTCTGATGCCTATAATACAAAGAGGAAACTGAAGCACTGAAGTAGCAAGCCACTTACCACTGTGACACCTCAAATAGCTTCAGAGTTAGCATGAAAAGCTGAGCTGGTTTGGCCTCAGAACCATGCCCTGATCACTGTGCTATTATTGCCCTATTGTCCTTTGCTCAGAAACATTTGTTTTCAAAGTCCTTTGTATAAAAACAGAAAAATATAAGTCTGATAACTATGCTTTCAAAGTACAAAGTCTAATTTTATGAAGGGCCAGCATTAAGACTTAACATGTCCTTAAGGATCTGGGGCCATACAAGTGACAAGATGGCTAGTTCTGCCAGGCACAGTGGCACACCTGTAATCCCAGAGACTCAGGAGGCTGAGGCAGGAGGATCCTGAGTTCGAGGCCAGAGGTATCATGCACAACTTAGCAAGATTCTGTCTCAAAAAATAAAAAAGGGGCTGAAGGTGCATCTCAGTGGTAGAGCACTTGCCTAGCATGTGTGAGGACCTGGGTTTAACCCCCCAATACTGGGAAAAAAAGATGGTTATTTCTCTTCTCTGGAAGGACTCCCTCTAGTATATCCTCCCTCAAAGTCCTCCAGGGGTAATAAAATGCCAGACAAAGAACACTTGGTCAGGGAGAACTTGGATATGAAACCAGTTCCTACTTGGTCAGTTCTGGGACTGTTACTGAACCTTGCTCAGCCTGGATGTTCATTTCCAAACTGAGCTAATAGCACCCACCAGTAGAAAACTGGTAATAATTAGAGACGATGTTCATAAGGAGTCTGGCACAAAGGTAGCATTCGTTATGATACATAGCTGTTCTGTGTTTGTTCTGGTATTGTGATTCTTTCAACAAGCCTGTTGCAAAAGACCTCTTTAAAGTGTTGAAAAGCACAGATGTCACATTGAAGATGAAGGTGCGCCTGACTCATGCTGTGGTATTTTCAGCTGCATCAGATGCTTGTGAAAGCTGGACAGTGAATAAGGGAAGCAGGAGAAGAATTGATGCTTTTGAATTATGCTGGTGGAGGCAAATATTGAATATACCATGGTCTGCCAAAAGAACCAACAGAGCCATCCTAGAAGTGGTGCAACCAGAGTGCTCCTCCAAAATAAGGATGACTAGACTGTGTCATATGTATTTTGGACATGTTGTCAGAAGGGACCAGTCCCTGGAGAAGGGCATCATGTTTGAGAGAGTGGCAGGTCAATCATAAAAAGGAAGATGCTCAACTAGATGGGTTGATGCAGTGGCTGCAACAATGGGCTTATGCATAAAAAGATCGTGTGCATCACACAGTGTCAGGGAGTGCTTAGCTCTGTTTTACACAAAGTTGCTATGTGTCGGACCCAATTCAACGATGCCTAACAACAACAATCCTCAGAATGAGTCACTACCTGAGTGCAAGGCACTCAGCCATTTACAATGTCAACTTTTAAGATCTTCAATTAACTACCCTCTCTCCTGCTAGTGCCACTCAAACTTCTGCTAGAGCCCTCTGAGCTAAATTCATATGCATTCTTAACTTCTACCAGCCACTGAGAAAACCCAGGCAAGAGATGCTGAACATGCAGAGGAGAGGATGATTGGGCTCCACACAAAAGGAAGCACTGGAAAAGCCCCTTTCAGGGATAATACCTTGTTCTCACCTGGGTTGTTCAACTTATAAAATGTGACCTCGAGTATCTGTGGCCTGTTAATGGTAAATTCATTCCCAGTAAGATAAGGACTTGATGGAATAAACAGAACAAAAAACAGACAGGGGACAACATCAGAATTCCTATGATTTGGAAACAGAGGACAGATGGAAACAGAAGAAAACTAAGGCAAATAGTTTTCTATTTGGGAAATAATCGTGATGAAAACAGAGTGGAACCTGAGCCAGAATCCTTTATTGTTTTGCACAGCCAGTTATAGAAAAGAGGATAACAGAGCTCTGCCAATAGACACTGAATTCCCCCAAAGTAGCAAAAGCTCCTTCCTTGGAATCAAACCAAAGGTATGGCTTTTTTTTCTATTTTTAATTTTTTAATGCAATAGCACATTCCAGTCTCAGTACTATTTAAGTTGTAATGGTTGTCATGGAACAAGGGGCAGGGAGTGGATGCTCCCCTTGACCTCACCAGAGGTGGGCAAAAATCTTTTATCCACCTGAAGACATCATTCTCAAACACATGATTTTGAAAGTTACCACCATCTCTGAAGATGTGTTCCGGAAACAAGAACTGTCCTGCTTAGAACAATCACCAATACATTAAGTTTTTCTTTAATACCTATCATGAGTATTTTAAGTCTTTTTTTAACCCTCCTGTGTCACAAGTACTAGAGTCTATTGTTTAAATGTCTACTACATACTTTCTCTCATTATTTACTTATTTAAAAATTTTTTTTTCCTTTTTACTAATTTTAATCCTCCCTAGAGCAGCTCAGAGGGCTGGGATTTAGCTCAGTTGGTAGAGTGCTGCGCTGCAGTCTCTGAGGTCCCGAGTTCAATTCCCAGCACCGCAAAAATGGGAGAAGGACCTGGCAATCCACTCCCAAGGCAATCCCGAAACAGCCATTGAAAACCCTATGAGGGTTGCTATGAGTTGCATACCGACTCGACGGCACCTAACAACAACAACAGAGCAGCTCAGGTCTCACACCTATTGCTTCAGGCGAGCTCTTTGCAGCTCTCCTTTCAGGGACCCAAGTGTGTGGCTATGGCATGAGTCAGGCACAGGAAGGAGATCTATATAAATAAGTGTAGGCATGCTGTCTGGTGCAAAGGATTGTTTCAGATGAACTAACGCATCAATTAAGGGAAAATCTCTTTAAACACAATCGTTCATGTATTACCTCAAATACTGACAATCTAGAGGTGCTTGCCACTAAACCCCTCCTGGGGATCCTTTTGCTCTATCTAGATAGAAATCACGGATAGGCAAAGGGGCAGCCCCTCAGCATTGATGACTCTGAGTTCCAAAGGATCCCAGGCTGGACTTTCAAACTCAGGGACTTTTACCTATAGGCCCTGAGGACCAAAGACTTAATAAGTTCAAGCGCCGGGCGCGGTGGCATACACCTGTAATCCCAGAGGCTCGGGAGGCGGAGGCAGGAGGATCGCAAGTTCAAGACCAGAGGCAGTCTGCATAACTTAGCGAGACCCTGTCTCACAAAGTAAAAAAATGGGCTGAGGATGCAGCTCAGTGGTCCAGCACTTGCAGAGCATGCAAGTGCGAGGCCCTGGGTTCAACCCACAGTACCAAAAAATAAAATAAAATAAAATAAAGTAAAATAAAATAAAATAAAATAATACTTAACAAGTTCAAACACTCAAAGCTAGAAGCTTATTGCTCTGGAAGCTCCAGGCACAGGCTTCTTGCCCAGGGCTTAGAGAAGCCAATATCCAGCAGCAAGAAGTCACAGCTCTTGAGCAAAGGATGTTACGACCACTGGCTCCTTAACCCTTGGTGGCTCTCATGAACTCTTCTAGCAACTGGGGCTTGCAGTCCTCTCCACAGCCTTTTCCTCCTTGGACCCTCAGACTCTCGATCATCCTTCTTAGCTTCTTGCAATTTCTGCCTTTGGATGCTTTCTGGCACTCTTTGGTTACCTCCCATAGCCACTACTGAGTTGGAAGCACCAGATCTTCAAGTGCTTTACATGCAATAAGCTCAGCCTCTAACCATGATAAAGATCACACAGAGACAAAAGACCATTTGTGAGAAGCCTTTATTAGGCCCTATGCTCCAACCTCCCACATGGCTGGCAGTTTGTCATGCTGTGGGGTTTTGCATCTTCCTGTGATGCTGAAAGCTACACCATCAGTATTTCAGATGCCAGCAGGACCACTCATGGTGGACATATTTCAGCTGACCTTCCAGACTACAACAGATTAGACAGACTAGGGAGAAGGACCCGGCAGCCCATTCCCAAAACAACTGGCCATTGAGAACCCTATGGATAGCAGAGAAGCACTGTCAAATATGGTGCTGGAAAATGAGTCCCTCAACTTGGAAAGCATTCAAGAAATGATTAGGGAAGAGTTACCTTCTCAAAGTAGAGTCAACCTTAATGACAAGAATGGAGTAAAGTCCCTGGGACCTCTTTTGGCTGATGGGGTACAATTCAAAATGAGAAGAAATATTGGGCTTAAACATAAAAAACAAAAATCATGTGCATGGCACAGTGTTGGGTAGTGTTTCATTCTGTTGTACACACAGTCGATAGGAGTTGGATTCAACTGGACAGCACCTAACAACAAGAATG
The DNA here is from genome assembly GCA_007922755.1 of Pedetes capensis. Lineage (NCBI taxonomy): Eukaryota > Metazoa > Chordata > Mammalia > Rodentia > Pedetidae > Pedetes > Pedetes capensis. The sequence goes on from VMDO01002184.1 coordinate 161,250, forward strand.
TTGCAACACCAGGGAGTAGTACATATGAAAGAAGGCTCCTAGACTAACACAAAATTGTGGGGATCAGATATAGCCAGAAGGATACAGCCAGAAGGAAGTGTAACACGAGTCCGATATGCAAATGAAGGACTGTACTTTGTACCAATCACAGCACAGCTTCCATTTTTGACAAGACCAATCACAATCCTCCCATAAGGACCGATTACCAGCCTTGCATAGCTATGGCCTCCTTTCTGTTGAGGACTTTCTGCTGGGTACCTAGAGGAGATGCACTTCCTCTTTTCTGATGTAATCAAAGGTCCAGAGAAGCTGGGGATGGGACCCATGAGCAGCTCCAGGCATGAATATCTGGGGCACACTGAGGCTTGTCATGGCTCAAGGGAAGTTTTCCAGCCCTGCTGCAGGCTGGAGCGGCTGTGACAGAACAAAGCCTCCTGAATCAGAAGCCACAGGCAGCCCCTGAGCCTGCTGTGCTCTTTGTGGCAGGAGTGCAGTTTCCTCAAGGTGTCCTAGGAGCAGCTGGGTTGCCATGGGAGCAATCCAGCCAATTGCCAGAAGAGGGGGTCTCCGCGGACAGCTCCCTGCTCAAGGATGCCGGGCACAAGGGAAGGGGCTGACAGCTGTTAATAGGAGTCAAACTGGCCCCGCCCTCAATGGCTTAGCTTATTTGAAAGGAAAGTAAGCATAAAAGGGTGCTTACAATGAAGACCTACCATTAACATTAATATTCTTAACGGAACTTAGCAGTGCTTAACTCTTGCCAAATACCCTTGGGGAGAGTGGGGTCATTCTATCCAATTTTCTCCTTCTAGCATTATCGGAGGAGGTGGTTAAGTAAACCAAGGTATTGGCGGCTTCCCCACCCACATAAGGCACAAGTAGGCAAATGTATACCATCTCTTTGTGCGTATCATGGCTACTTTTAGACTTGCCTTTCAGTAGTAAAAATAGAAATTGACTTTTGTAGAAGGAAACAAATTCCCCAAGGTAACTGGACCCTCGGGCATTCTAGATTCAAAGGGTAGTTATAATCTCCAGTTTCAACTAAAATTTCCCTACCTACACAGAGATCTGGGGCTGGGATTTAGCTCAGTTGGTAGAGTGCTGCGTTGCAGTCTCTGAGGTCCCAAGTTCGATTCCCAGCACCACAAAAATGGGAGAAGGACATGGCAACCCACTCCCAAGGCAATCCCGAAACACTCAGCCACTGAAAACCCCATGCGGATTGCTATGAGTCGGAAACAACTCAAAGGCACTTAACAACAACAACAACACAGGGATCTAGAAAAGGAATATCATAATTTGGGTCATCCTACTTTCCTGAGAAGGAGAAAACAAGACCTAAAAGTAAAACAAAAACCACTTTGGTCTTACACCTCATATGAGAATAAAGAAATGTCGCCCTCGCTCTCAGGTTGCCTCACGTATTTCTTGAAAGGTAACTGTGTTGGATTTTCCCCCATAATTCCCTTTAAAAGAAAATTTACAAAGACTCTTCCTGCTGCACGCTACATACTTCCTGCTGGGCAGGAACATCTCCACTTTTTTTTTTTTTTTTTTTTTTTTTTTTTGCTGCAGTACTGGGGGTTGAACCCAGGGCTTCGTGTTTGCATACTATGCAACTGCTGTGCCATGGAGCTGCACCCTCGGCCCATTTTTTTACTTTTTGGGGCAGGGTCTCACTATATCACGCTGATTGCCTCTGCTCTCGAACTTGCCATCCTCCTGTCTCTGCCCCACCCTGCCCCAAATCGCCGGGATTATAGACATGCACCACCGTGCCTGACCAGAACATCTCCATTTATTCAATAGTTTATTCAACAAACACTGTTGGGGGTGCTTAGTATGGACCAGGCAGCGTGTCAAGGCCTTGGAGACCTGGTCATCAATGCGAGACACCCCTTGATCTCATGAAGTTTACAAATGAGTAAGGAGAAGAATATTTCTAAAGATAGTTTGCAATATATTTAAGTTTTACACATACATATGCATGTAATATATTTATAGTTTGAAGAAGCAATAATAAAGCCTTCGAATAAATTTTAAAAATAACTACAATAGTGAGAATGAAGGACAGACATTCAGAGGGCCCAGAGCCAAACAAGCTGATCCAAATAAGCTAAGAGAACAGTGTGGAGAAGCAGCTGCTCCTCCCTACTGGCCTGCAGCCGTAGCCCTGTGGCATCCGATCCCATCAGATCTCAGAAGCTAAGCAGGGTCGGGCCTGGTTAGTACTTGGATGGGAGACCGCCTGGGAACACCAGGTTCTGTAGGCTTGGGAGACAGACCCCTCAACCCACTCCCAAAAATCAATCTGCCATTGAAAACCCTATGAACAGCAGAGAAGCACTGACAATAGTGTTTCCCCTGTTGTACAGAGGGTCGCTATGAGTCGGATACCAACAGGACGGCACCTAACAACAACAACAACAAAGTTCCAAAGTCATGGAAATCCATTTTCTTTTACTCAGCTAAGGCACTATCAGTAGGCAGCTCACTGAGTTTCAAGAAGACAGAAAAACAAAATCAGTCATCACTGACAAAACTATCAGAGGGGAAAAGTTCTGTTTATGGTCTTCAAAATACCATCACTTGGACAATCGTCATAACAGAAAAGCAATGCTTATTTCAGTGCTGCAAACTGTAAAGGCCAGAGCCAAGCCAGGATGTGCTTACTCAGAAAGGGGTCATCATTGCCTGGTGTCACCTGGCCTAATGGAGAAGGTGAGGGGACAGCTTTGAGTGACTGTCTTTCTCACAGATGTTGTTTCTTTCTTTTCCCTCCTGGCTCTCCACATCTTTGTAAATTCTTTATGATACTCTTTTCTCACTACTATTCAATTAGCTTTCAAAGAAGTGACCGGTACCTATGCACCAAGATTGCCACTTTACCAAGTGTCCTCACAAGCGTTCACAACCAGCTGCTTTAAAGTAATTGGCATCGTAATGTGCAGAAAAATTACTTTTCTAATGGTTGCCTGGAAGATTTATATCCCTAAAATGTAATTAAAAAGTAGATTTAGAAATATACTCAGCAACCAAAATGATTAAATATTAATACGGAGTATAATTAATAAATTATACATCTCTTGATTACTAATGGCTTATTGACTGTAAAAGCCTAACATTATGGAATACTTGGGCAAACAAAGGCTTTTGGGGAATATTGCTCAGCTTCAAGGAGGAAGCTGCTGCTCTTGAATTTTTCAGCAGAAATCCTGATTTTGCAGAGAAAATCAAAAATTGCCTTAATTGTTCCTGTTATCACTTTTCACTCACTACGTATGTTGCAAAGTTAGTCATTCTTCAAAAAATGAAAATTTTGTAGTTTCCAGAACCATTTGTTGTTGCACTAAGACAATTTTTATTGCAAATTCTGTAAGCTTCCCACTTGAAGTTTTAATTTGAAAATTATTTCTGACCCCTTATATATAAGAAAATCTAAGACCATTGACCAAGGCACCAGTAAAGAGAAACAACTGAAACAATGTGTGTGATGAGCAATACTTTGTAGAGTATTTCAATCTGCAGAGCAAGATCAACCACAAGCAGGTAATGGATTTTCCAATGGCTTCAGTAGACATGTTTAAGCTCCAATCACTCCATACTCTCAAGAATTTCAAGATACTCATCAGAATCTTAAAATGGGAGAGCTGTAAAGTGTCTTGGAAGTCATTTGGCACACCAGCTTCACTTACATATGAATTTGTAATTCTTTTATCCGCGGAAGTATCATGGCTCATACAATAGTTCAAGGGTTGTCAATGGCAGAATGGGGGCAATAATGTCTCCCTGCACCACCAATCCGAAATTTTGTTTTCTTTACTTCCTGTAATATTCGAGGTATGCCAATGGTCAGATAAGTTAAGTTTCTTAACCTACAAGTCTTCTGATCTGTAAGTGTCTTACTAAGAAATGCCATCAAAGTATACATAGAAGCAAGCAATGTCCAAAGTCTAGAACCAAGTTTCAAGCAGTCACCTCTCCAGGATTCCCTCCCAAACTCAACTCCCCCATCATTTAGTCTAAGACGATTTATTCTTTCTGTCAAAGCATCTTCCAATGGAGAAAAATTAGCCGAGCAAGATGGGAACACAGACCTAGAAATTCAGTATTATTTTTTCTTCTGAAATTAGATAACATCTTATAAAATCTCCTGCCTCCCCCAAAGGAGCAAATTACCCTCAAGTAAGCACTAAGAGCAATGAAAGAAGGACTTGGACAGGAATAATACCGAGGCAATCTTGCTAGGGAAAATTCATCTGTTTCCTACTGTGGGATACATCCTGGATTAGCATTCAGAAATGAGAAAGTCTTACCACCTAGCCTCCAAAAAGCCCACGAACTAGACCTTGGCTCTTATCTCAGAGTCAGCATCTCTTCCTCAGGCAGGCACTGTCTACCTGCACACTGCACACTTCATAACCTGCAACACAATGACCCTTACCTTCTGTCTATATGTCTGATAACCTATTGTATCTATTTATTTCATCTATATTTCTACTTATCTAGCTATCTAGTATTTTTCTCTTTTCAAATTGACTCTAAGCTCCATGTGGGCAAAGATCTCCTTTCCTCTCACATCACAGTCTAGCACAGCGCTAGAAGCGTGAACATTCCATCAATACCTGTCGAGAACTAAGGAAAACCGTGTGGACAAAAAGCTTCAGCAAAGTCTCTACGCCTGTGCTCACCCTCCCAGGCTTTGTCGTGATAAGCACTATGCTTCCATCTCAGTGCTGGTGTATCTTTTATTTTCTCCACATAGTCAAAAATGTAAGAAGGTAGAAACTCTCCGCCCTAGGAGGGTGATCACCATTAACACAGAAAATTCTCTGAGGACAAGAATGAGTACAGTATGTGCCAGAGCCACCCTTCATCTTAAAGCCGATGTGGACCAAGGTGCAAAGCATGCCACACGAGAGACAAACCAAAGTGGCTTCGAGGTTGGAACAGAGGGTCTTTTTCTAGTGACAACGAGAAAGGACAACTAAACCACAGCTATGAAACCACAGCTGTGAACAAGAAATGACAGGAAGAAAAAAGGAATAGCTTTTGTTCCTTTTCCATCTTGGGGTTGAACCCAGTGCCTTATGCATGCTAGGGAAGGGCTCTACCACTGGGCCACATCTTCAGGCCCTTGTTTATATTTCTTTTAGTTTGAGAGAGGGTCTCACTAGAGTTGCACGGGCTGCTTCTGGCCTCCAACTCACAATCCTCTTGCCTCAGCCTTCCAAGTACCTGTGAATCCATGTGTGCTCCAGTGCACCCAGCTAAGGCTTTTCCAAGTTCTCTTAGAAGTATAGGCATTTAACAGGTACATGTTGTTAGGTGCCGTCCAGTTGGGTGTGACTCACAGTGACCCTATGTACAACAGAGCAAAACACTCTCTGATATTGTACCATGCCCAGAATGATGTCAGTACTTCTCTGCTATTCATAAGATTTTCAATGGCTGTTTTCAGGAGTGGGCGGCCAGGTCCTTCTCCAGTTTTTATGGTCCTGGGGATTGAACCCAGGGCCTCAGAGCATGCAGAGCAGTACTCTACCAACTGAGCTAAACTCCATCCCAATAGGTACATGATTCTATTAATTTCACATGAATTTCATTCACAAGTCATAAATTCTACTCTGTAGAATTCTCCTTGCCAGCTTATAAATGATGTCATTTATATATACTTATATATGTCACTCTGTATTATTTCTTGGTTACTGAATTTTTAAAATTTCAACATAAGCCCAAAGTTGTCATATTTGTTGATTTAAAAAAACAACTCTAGTATTTTGACAGTGGGAGGTCAACCACTCTTCTTAACTGGAGCTACACCTTAGTTCAACCTACCTAAATTGTCATTTTGTAGGTTATTAGACATATAGACAAAAGATAAATGTAGTTCATTCACCATCAGTTCAATAGCTGACAATAACAAAAGCACCTGGAAAAGTGTATGGAAAAATTCATGTAGACTCAGGACTTCCAAAATACAACCTTACCAGCTTAACTCTAATAGCACCTACACATCATTGTTGTTGTTGTTGTTGTTGTTGTTGGGTGCCATCGAGTCATGTCCAACTCACAGTGACCCTTATAGGGTTTTCAATGGTTGATATTTTCAGGATTGCCTCAGGAGTGCATTACCACATCCTTCTCCCATATATATCATTGGAAGGTATTATTTCTTTAAATTATAAATAACAATGATATAATCAATAAATTCCAATACTACATTTCTTCAAGCACTGTTGTCAACAGAAACACTACCAATTTAATAAAGAAGCTTTAAAAACCGCTTAACAAATGATGGATGGTTTAGATATTTCCATAAAATTTCTTATTTCACAATGAAAAATTCAAGTTCTTGCCAGAGTAGATGACTTATTTTAGGTCTCACAGTCAGTTGTTAAAGTAAACACATTACCTAAGTGGTATTCATTTTGCTGTCATTATTTTATAAGACTCTATTTATCACAGCAGAAGTGTTCCTGATTAAGATCTTGACAACTACTTTATTGTATTGAGAATTGGTTTTGTTTATTTGTTTTGGTCTTCGATGGGGGGTGCTGTTATTTTTTCAGTGCTGAGGATGGAACCCAGCAATTCCTGCATGTTGGATAGGTGCTCTACCACTGAACTACACCAGCATACCATTAACAGCTGTGTTTAACTCATGTGGCAGGCAAACTAATTTCTGTTGTTTTCTTTATATTTTTGCCTTCCCATTCCAAGATAGCAGTGGAGTGTTGTGTTAAATCTTATTTCAAAAGAGGCTGCTTTAAATAAGTTATAAAGAAAGTAAAATACATAGAAAAACAATTATAATTTTAAATAAAGACAAAGGACTTATATCCACAGAGTAAGTTACATGGATATACAAGGCTTAGAGGGAAATATGAACAAATTTTTCTGTTATAATATTTTCTTCCACATTTCTATTAGTAATATACTATTATTAAAATAAAAAAAGCTTAATCCAACTAAAAACACATTCCAAGACAACAAATGGAAGCTAACTATTCTGGATAGAGATTCCAAATCCTTTGGCCAGTCATGCCTAAAAAGTAGAAAATCCTTCACAGGACAGAATTATATGGCATAAGATCAAACATGCTGTGGTTATTTGATTCACCTTTGTAGTTTCTGTTGACAACATGAACATTTTGGACCTTAATTACCCACATCCACCATCCCTTTTGTTGTTGTTAGGTGCCATGGAGTCGCGTCCGACTCATAGCAACCCTTATAGGGTTTTCAATGGCTGATTGTTTGGGGATTGCGTCAGGAGTGGGTTGCCAAGTCCTCCTCCCATTTTTATGGTGCTGGGAATCAAACTCAGGACCTCAGAGACTGCAGAGCGGCGCTCTACCAACTGAGCTAAATCCCAGCCCCACCATCCCTTAGGATGACAGAAAGATCCAAAAATTCCTGGAAACTGAAAGTTTTGTATTAAATCATCTGGGGGCGAAACCTGTCCTGAAGTGACATAGAGCTATTTATAGTCCTTCTGCCACTCGTGAGAATATGGATGCACAGGACCCAAGAAGAACTATGAACAATTTACTTGCAGAGAGACGCTGCAAAGCCTACAAGAGAATTATACAATGTGGGACATGGGTAGCATTTCATCTTCCAAAACCTGAAAACCTTCCAACTCCAAAACTCATCTGGTTCCAGGTTTTAAACAATGGACATGGACCTATATCCTGTCTTCCTTTAGTAACTAATGTTATCATCTAATGATGGCATCAACATCCCTTGGCTGCGCTTTCCCCCATGATCACAAGGCACACACAGCCCAAATTTGATCAGCCCTCCGTGTTAATTTGCCTGACAGCTTTTAGCAAAGTCAATCCGGGAAAGCCATCCTTGATGGCTAATTGGAAATGCACAGAGAAGTGTTCAGGACCTTGGGCTCTAATGGCGATGACAAGTGGAATCTGATTTATACCACTTTACTCATCTGCCTGATATATTCTTGAATCTCTCAAGAATATAGGACAGGGATATCTCTAAAACGCTTCCTATTTTAAAATGAATGACAATAAGTGTCTGTGATTTGGTTTTGAAAAAAAAAAACCTATTTCCCAATAACATAGGCCCCCAAAATGTAGAATAATTTTTATATGTAACGCTGAAATGCTCTTGTTGTTGTTGTTAGGTGCCGTCGAGTCAGTATCCGGCTCATAGCGACCCTGTGTGCAACAGGGGAAACACTATTGTAAGTGCTTCTCTGCTGTTCATAGGGTTTTCAATGGCAGATTGATTTTAGGGAGGAGGTTGTCAGGTCCTTCTCCCAGCCTACAGCTTCTGGTGTTCCCAGGCAGTCTCCCATCCAGGTACTAACCCTGCCTGACCCTGTTTAGCTTCCAAGATCTGACGGGATCGGATGCCACAGGGCTATAGCTGCAGGCTGGAATGCTCTAGAAGCAACAAAATGGGAAAAATAATCAATCCTAGGGTATATCGACTTTGAAATAATTTTCTGTGATCTGTTACTTAGTAAAATACATGTCATTAAAATTTTAAACCCCTGTGGATTCATGCAAGCCTGTTGCATATAAGCAATTCGGTATTCAAGTTGACTTTGACTTGAAATAAATGGTATTTTCTGTCATTTCATAGCCAAATCTTATCTGGCATCTTCTTTTACAGAGCATTAAGCTTACAAAAAGAACAATCAGAGCTACAGAACCCTAATGAGTATTCTCTGAACAAGTCAAATATTTGGGGCAATATATTAACTCTTTGGAAGCTTCTGAGGGGCCATTTAGCATATTTAAATAATAAGTAGGGAAATCAACATCAATTAATATTTTCTCTGTGCCCACAGGGTATTTGGCACCATCTCTTGGACTCGGTGGGAAACAGTCATTAACTGTCCCTGTTCTCAAAGGGCGTTTTGCAAACAGACAATAACACCGATGGGGTTCTTTTACCAAACCGCAGAAAGCCAATAGAAAAAAATGCAATATTAGCAAATTAAGAGACTGTTTTATTTATATTGGCTGGGTTAAATCCATGTCTTTGAGGTGGTGGAGGAAAGACTGGGAAAAACAAGAAAGAAAGAAAACTGATGGCTAGAAGCAAGCAAGCAGGAGAGGACAGAGGGAAGGCTCCACTCACTTGTGAGGGGTGGGTGTGGTGCATCCCCTTCTTAGCACAGCCAGGAAACAGGTAGTCTATGCAGTCAGCTCACTCATCCAACTCTGTGTCCTCGGAGCTTGCTCTCCGCCATGCTGTCCTGCATTGTGGGAACAGAGACAGATGCAACCTACACCTTCAGACACACAGTGGGGACTCTAGTGGTCCCGACCTCTTTGGGTTTTTGTGAAGGTTAAATGATCTAATGTGTGACATATCTTTATATTAATGGCTGGCATATGTGCTGTTGTTTGTTGTTAGGTGCCGTCGAGTTGTGTCCAACTCATAGCGACCCTCATAGGGTTTTCAATGGCTGATGGTTTCGGGATTGCCTTGGGAGTGGATTGCCAAATCCTTCTCCCATTTTTGTGATGCTGGGAATTGAACTCGGGACCTCAGAGACTGCAGCACAGTGCTCTACCAACTGAGCTAAGTCCCAGCCTGGCATATGTTCTATGTGGCACAAATACCATAGTGTTTTTTTTTTTTTAAAGAAAAAATTCTAAGCAAGGCGTGGTGGTGCACTCCTATAATCCCAGTCAGGAGGCAGAGGGAGGAAGATCACAAACCTGAGGCCAGAGGCAGCCTGCGTAACTTAGCAAGACCCTATCTCAAAATTTAAAAAGTAAAAAATGAGCTGGGGGGTGCAGCTCTGTGGTACAGGGCTTGCAAAGCATGTGTGAGACCCTGGGTTCAAACCCAAATACTACAAATAAGACATAGAATGAGCCTGTTTTGGAGAACAGACATGTAAACAGCCATTTTCAGTGCAAAGTAATATGCCAAAGCAGAGGACGGTGGGAAAGCAGAGAATCCAGGCAGCAAGGAGAGAGGGGCGAGGTCAGGGGCAGGGGAAAGGGCTCCATGATCCTGTGAGGTGTCCACCCACAGGCGCTCAGCAGGGCTGCATCGGGCCTGCAGCTGGGCAGGCTTGGCTGCCCCCTGGAGCCACAGCAATCCCGGCTGTGACCTTCCTCAGACCGCGTGCCCCGGCCTGGGGTTGAGTGCCAGAGTGAAGGTACATCTCCTGTACAGGGGATGGTGGCTTCCTCTTGGCCTATGTGTCCTACAGAGGCACCTCCCAGGATCTTGGGCCAAGGATGAGAATCAGGTTGTCCTTCTCAATAATCACTCAGACAGAATAGCTGATTCTGCTCTGCCCAAAGGTCCAAGGCACTCCCCTGGGCAAGGGGCACTGCCTGGCATTTTCTTGCCCTTTTCTGTGACTATCTCAGAGACTGGGGCAGGGCCCCACAGTAGGGAGGCAGTGACAGCCCATTCTCTCTCAGCCTATCCAGGTGTGAGCCAACGTGTTGGCCAGGTGTCTTCAATGCAGAGGGAAAAACAAGCAACCAGCCCGTTAGGTGCTCGCTTAGGCATCAGCAGGCAACGTGGAGGTAAAGGGGATTGAAAATGGCTCCCACGGTTCCACCATGATGAAGCCACACACACCTCCGAGGACACCAGAAGGACATTTTCAAGTAGGTCCCACACCTTACCCAAGCCCTCAAGCCATTTACAAAACAAATACCCTAGGCCCACATCACACTAGGTGCCCAGAGCTGGGCACCCAGGTTTGATGTCACAATGGGTATTCCCTTGTTGTTGTTGTTAGGTGCCGTCCAGTTGTGTCCGACTCATAGCAACCCTTCTAGAGTTTTCAATGGCTGATTGTTTCCAGAGTGGATTGCCACGTCCTTCTCCCATATTTGAACCCTGGACCTCAGAGACCGCAGAACACTGCGGTGCTCTGCGGTCTCTGAAGTCCTGAGTTCAATTCCCAGCACCGCAAAAATGGGGGAAGGATGTGGGAATCCACTCCCGAGGCAATCCCAAAACAATCAGCCATTGAAAACCCTATGAGAGTCGCTATGCATCAGACACGATTCCATGGCACCTAACAACAGGCATTCCCTAGTGAGAATAAAACTAAAGGGAACTTGCGCCCACCCTTTCTGCTCCTTTCTCAACCCCTTCCTCCTCTCCACTCCCTGTTCTCTCTCCAGTGACCACAGGCCCCCTCCCCTGTCAGGCCTGCCACCTTGTCAGTCTATCCAAGGCACTTTTCCTTCTAGAAGCCGGCTTACCTGTGCAGTTCTCTGCCGGTCTTTATCTTCTCCCCGGGAACAGACCCTGCTCTTGCAGACTCACCCAGGGGAGGCCGGTTTCCCCCGTTACCACTCCAGGCTTCCCTAAGCGTCTCCAGGTGCCTCCGTTTTCCCTATAATTATTCCTTAAAGGTGTGCTGTATTTAATAAACCTATTCAATACTCTCTACTATAGTTTGTGTTGGCTACAAATTCTTTTAGACAGTCAATCCAAGGACCGAGGTTTTGCTCCCAGACTGGCGACCCTGCCTAGTGGCGCTCCCAGGGTCCTCTGGATAACAAGCTGTGCCCACGTACCACAGAGTACAGGTGCCAGTGTGGCTCATGTCTCAGCAGCCGAAGCCGAAGAGGAGAAGACGGTCCCCCCACCCCAAAGCCCTCCTGGGGTGTGACAGCAAGAGATACGTGCCGAGGTCATGGCGGGGGCACCGCCTACCTGCGTTCCACTGGCTTCTGCGCCTGCGTGGTGCCAGACCCTGAACCAGGGGGCTGAGGGTTCAAACCCGAGTGGTTCACGGTCCAGAGCGAACGCGGTCCGGAGCTCACGGGTAGGGAGCGGAGCTGGCAGCACTGCTGCCGGACCTATTTGAGGACTTCAGGGCGAGGAGGGGGAGGGGATCTGCGGCTGCGCGCTGAGGATCAGGGCAGGGGCAGCCGCAGTTCCAGGTGGACCCCATGGAGAGAAATCAACATCCTCTGTCACAGACAGCTGCGCAGGAGAAGGGGAGGCCCGGGTAGGTGCCGCACGTCTGTCATCCCAGCGACTTGGGAGGCCGAGGCAGGACCACCGCACGTTTGCGGCCACAGGCAGCCTGAGTAATTTATCCAGCCCCTGTCTCAACTGAAAAAAACAAAACTATGGGCTGGGTATTCAGTTCAGTGGCAGAGCACTTACAAAGCATGTGCAAAGGCCCGGGGTTCAGCCCCTCAGTACAGAAAGGAAAGGAGAGGAGAGGAGGGAAGAAAAGGGTAGGGGAGAAGGAGACGAGGAAAGAAAAAAAAAAAAGAAAAGAAAAGAAGGAAAATTGCTGTGAAGCACCGGGACCCTCAGTGAGATCAGGTGTTTTAGAGCGACCAGAAGGGGTTCGGGGTAGGCTCTCCCAGGAAGGGAGAAGGGAGGCCGGCCCAGCCAGAGCCTTGAGGTGCCTGGAATTTGGTGTCATTCGTGTAAGCGTAAGTAGAAGCCCCTGAACTTGAGTAGTGGAGGGAGACAGGTTGCATGGAAATTAGCAGGGCTTGGCACCATATTGCCAGGAAGAGGCGGAGGAGCCAAGTGGGCTAAAGGACCCCAGGTGATGCTAATCCCCTCCCTCGTGAGGTCTCGGGCAGGCGCACTAGCTCAAGAATGACCCTGGCAGGGCCTGGATTCAAACTGCCGTGGGCCCAAGCGTGTGGGTGCTCAATGAAGAATGCCCTGTCCCGGGCTGCATCTCCACTTCCTGGGCTTCATTCCCGACCCTCTTCCCACCAGGTCAGACGATCTGCCCTGACCTCTGCTCTTGGACGCTGGAGAAACCCACACCCTGGCTTGGCTAGAGGCCTCCAAGACCCAAATCCAAATGCCCTTATTTCTGGATCCAAGGCTTGTGCTGCAGAGAGGAGATCACCCCACCCAGGAGGATTGGTGGATACCACACGAGGCCTAAAGTCCCCACCGACTGCTTCCGCGTTGTTATCAACCTGGGACCAGGCTGCCCTGGGGATTTATCCTCCAGCTGTGGCTCCCACAGTGCAGTCTAGCTCACACCCGGGCTCTCAGGGCGTCTTCTAGAGTGTCCTCCCCCAGACCGCAGGCCCCCTCCCATGATATCTGGGCTAAAAGCCAATGTTGGCATCCTCAAGGGGTCCTGAGTTAACCCCAAACTCCAAAGACCATTCTTCCATCTTTCCTCAATTTCCTCTCCCACCCCAAGGCTTTACTTTTTCACATTTAAAACTCCAAGAAAAAAAAAAAAAAAAAACAGGTAACATAGCACTGGTGCTAGGGGAAGTTACCTTCAATGCCTTAGGTGACTTAAAAGAAATCAAAACAAAACAAACAAACAAAAAGAACACAATTTAATCTCTCTAGCCTGCAGCCGTAGCCCTGTGGCATCCGATCCCATCAGATCTCAGAAGCTAAGCAGGGTCAGGCCTGGTTAGTACTTGGATGGGAGACTGCCTGGGAACACCAGGTGCTGCAGGCTTGGGAAGACGGACCTGGCAACCCACTCCACAAAAAGGATAATCAGCCATTGAAAACCCTATGCACAGCAAAGAAGCACTGACAAAGTATTTCACCTGTTGTACCGAGGGTCGCTATGAATCAGATACCGACTCGATGGCACCTAACAACAGTAAATGAGATGTGACTGAGAAAGCCCTCCAGAGCCATCTTCTGCTTGCTGGGTCAGTGCTGTGTGCAGCAAGGGCAGTGATCTTGTGAACATGACTGGGGGTGGGGGGGAAGACTGCCCACATACAAATGAAGTCAGGATTAAAAAGAACAAGTTTAGGAGCACATGTCTGAAAACCATCAAACCGCCCTGGGACCACCTACTTCCCAACTTTTTGTAACATAAGCAAAGGTTCTTACAGCTTACACCACTATCAGTAAGCTTTCTACTACTCCAAATGCATCCCAACTTATGCAATTATGAAGTCAGATTGTATTCATCAGGTTCTCCAGAGGAACAGAACCAACAGAAAATAGATATGTAAACATATCTTATAAGGTGGCGTAGTGGCTAGGATTCGGCGCTTTCACCCCTGCAGCCTGAGTTCAGGGAACTGCTTTGGGAGAAGGACCCAGCAACCCACTCCCAAAAATCAATCCACCATTGAAAACCCTACGAATAGCAGAGAAGCACTGACTATAGTGTTTCGCCTGTTGTACATAGGGTCGCTATGAGTCGGTTATTGACTCTACAGCACCTAACAACAACAACATTGTATTGGCTCACATGATAGGAGTTAGGGTAGTTCACCAATGGCTGTTAGCACTGAAGAGGCTGAGAACCCAGAAGCTACTGAGCTCAGGAAGGTGGAAACCCCAGGAGTCCCCTCTGACACTGAGGCCTGGAATCTACCTGGAGAGTCACTGGTGCTGAGTCTGTGCTAAAAGTCTGAGAAAACTGGAGTCTAATGTCTGCAAGTAATGGCAGCAGCAGATAGATGCGCATGTTCAGCAAGAGTGGAGTCTGCATACACTGGCTGGCTTTTTTTCTTCCTTCACTAATTCCATCCCAGACTCCCCCCGACTGGATGCTGCCACTCACATTCAGGGTGGGTCTTTCTCCTTCAGACCTGTCAATACTCACTGGAAAGACCCTCATGGATTCATCCATTGTTGTTGTTGTTGTTAGGTGCCATTGAGTCGGTATCTGACTCATAGCGACCCTCATAGGGTTTTCAATGGCTAACTGTTTTGGGATTGCCTTGGGAAGCATTGCCAGGTCCTTCTCCTATTTTTGTGGTGCTGGGAATTGAACTCAGGACCTCAGAGACTGCAGCACAGCGGTCTACCAACCGAGTTAAATCCCAGCCCTGATTCATCCATGGGTGGGCTTTCTCACTCCATGGCGCCTCTTAATCCAGTCAAGCTGACAATCAACAGTAACCATCACACAAATCAAATGACAATTTTTCCTTGTTCTAAAAATAAAATTTGAGTGTATTTGACGACTAAATGAGTGCCTGACTCGGAACATGGCTGTATTTCTCAAAATCCTCTAAAAGAACAATTACTGACTTGAAGTTTGGATTCAATCCTAGTACTTCCTTTGCTTCTGAAAGGAAGGAAAACCTTTTTCTCTATCTTCTTAGGTTCTGCAATGGAAGTCTACCAATTACACAGAAGGAAGATTAGCAGGAGAAAAGCACAAAGATTTATTTGATGTTAATATCTTCCCATGACATAAAGGGTTTCATAGAAAAGAAGTGAAAAAAAAACCCAAAAACCAAACAACCCAATACACAAATGGGCAAAGGAACTCAGTAGACAGTTCTCAAAGGAAGAGGTCCATAAAGCCATGAAACACATGAAAAAGTGCTCAATATCCCTAGCCATTAGGGAAATGCAAATCAAAACAACGCTGAGATTTCACCTTACACCAGTAAGAATGGCCAAGATCAATAAAAC